>OW569408.1:20817132-20819632 GCA_937654795.1 Cistogaster globosa
CTTGCCATCAGCATAATCTCGGTCTTGTGTTTAGAAAGCTCCAGCCCATGGTCCTGTAGCCATGTTTGGGTTCTAATCATGACCTGATTCAGCTTCCTTCTAGCGTCATCCTTATCTCTTGCTGAGATGACCGCGGCTATGTCGTCTGCATATCCTACCAGGCATCTCTATACTGAGTATTTCGTCATAGCTCAGGTTCCACAGGTCAGGGCCCAATATAGATCCCTGAGCTGCTCCAGACGTGATTGTTTTTACTCTTTGGCCCTCTGGCGTATCATAAAGGAGTCCACGATCTTCCAGATAACTCCGGGGATGCGGAATCTTTCTCGTAGTGTCTTCCTAATATCCACCCATCGCAGGCTGTTGAAGGCGTTTTTCACGTCAAGTGTTGCCAAAACGAATGTGCGTTTTGGATAGTAGCGCCTTTGTTGGGCACGTTCGAATTCTGTCACTACATCCTCAATAGCGCCAAGCGTTGATTTTCCGGTTCGGAAGCCATGTTGCCTCACCGATAAACCTCCGGCCATCTCAATGGATTCTGTTAATCTGGGTTGCAGTAGCTTCTCTAGTAGCTTTCCGGCACTGTCCAGCATACAAAGTGGGCGATATACTGCCGGTAGAGTTGGGTCGCCTTTACCTTTGCCAATCAGCGTGAGTTTTTGGGTCTTTCATCGCTTGGGAAAAATGCCTTGGTCTATGCAAGCATTATACACCTCGAGCAGCACACCCGGTCGTGCTTCGGTCAGGAGGGCAAGTACTTCAGCTGGTACCCCTTCCGGTTCGGGAGCTTTACCCTTTTTAAGGCCTCTAGCCGCGCTCTTTAGTTCCTCCTCAGTGAAGGGCGTTGGCGTCTCTTCTATATGGGGTTCGTTATCTTCACCCAGAAGAGGGTGAATGGGGAACAAGTTTCCCATGATGCTGTCAATCTGCTCGCTCTCCAGATGTGGGATGGTGGAGTTCATGCCCAACTTTTTCGCAACGATTTTATAGCCGAGTCCCCATGGATTGCTGTTCAGATCGTCGCGGAGTTCCTCCCATTTTGCCCTCTTACTGCTTATGATCGCCAGTTTTAGCGCCTTTCGAGATCGCCTGAATGTTTCTGCTTCTGTCAGAGCCTCGCCACCTCGCCTAGCTCTAGTGTACCTCCTTCTGTCACGAATGCAGACTCTTCTGAGATTAGCGATCTCTGGTGTCCACCAATACTCTGGCCGTCTCCGGGAGTGTTGCGATAGACGGGGCATGGATGCGTCACAACTTTGGGACTATACGATGCATCATCGCATCCGCCAAAGAATTGTCGTCACCGCCGGTGCCCGCTGTATCCGCGTTGAGTCTACACACATTCCACTTGCGTGTGCTGCTCCTCCTGGGCGGCGAAAAGGTGTTCGTTCGCGTTGCTATTGGGAAGGTAATGTACTGGTGATCACATCCGGTGTAGTTCTCCAGCACTTTCCAACCTTCAACAGTTGCAGCCAGGTTTTCAGTCACTAAGGTAATATCTGGTGTGGTGTATTCACACCCCGGCCTTCTAAAAGTAGTGGCGTAGCCAGTATTCGCCACAACAAGGCCCAGCCTAGCGGCCATATCCAGAATATATCTTCCACGTGTGTTGGTAGTCGGCGCTCCCCATTCGACAGCTTTGGCGTTAAAGTCCCCAGCTACTATAAAAGCTCCACCTAATTCACGAATCTCATCTTCGATCAGATCTAGTTTTGCCTTGAACTGCTCCATATTATCACTAGGCGTAAGGTAGCAGCTCATCAATGTGAACTGTTCTGTTTGAACGTACGTGTAGCAGCAACCAATCCCATGTTTCGTAACCGCAAGCTTACTGCCCGTAGGTACCCACAGTGCAGCCGTGCCTGACTCGTAAGCGTGCCAAGACCCACAAAGTATTCTTCCGTACTGTTCGCTGATGATTACTACCTCCACCTTTTTCTCAGCGACAATCTACTCAAGCAAAGCGTCTGCCGTCCGGCTTCTGTGCATGTTTGCCTGGAGCACTTTAATCATATCTTTGCTAATGGGCACTTAGTCGAGCCTGGCAACTGGTCAGTCCGGTCACGTTTCGCGTCCACGCAGTGCACGCATTTGGGGGCTGCCTTACAGCTTTTCATTTTGTGCCCAGATTCGCCGCATCTAATACATATGTCTCTTCTGTCCAAGCCGGAGCAGTTCGATTGGATATGTCCCATCCCAAGACACCGATAGCATCTTCTTGCGTCTTCACATGCTCGCATCCTTGCTCGAATCCATCTAATTTTTATATGACCTGCTTTAATGAGTTTCGCGGCACTTTCTGCTGGCAGTGTGACAAAGGCTCGCACCTGCTCCCTTGCATTCGGCGCCGTGACTCTCGTCTGGATCTGCTCTTCTGGATTAGTCAACATATCCCGGATTGCTTTTTCTACTTCATCTACCATAGTCATTGAATCAAGATCACGTATCTCGATTGTGGCTCTTGGTTTCAACTCCGTGACGGAGGCTGCGTCACGTATGG
>OW569408.1:20832132-20844632 GCA_937654795.1 Cistogaster globosa
AGCAATTGCTAGTATCGGTACTTCCAATGCCTATGTCACGTATAGTTTTCCATGTTTGTTTAGAGCCAAGTGCCGAATCAAAACGTTTGCTGTAATAATCACACTTTGCTTGTTTTATCATATTGTTGACTTTGTTTCTGGCCAGATGAAAGGCAATATTTAATTCTGAAGTTTTGAAACGCTTCCACCTCGAGTATGAAAGATCCCTGTCTATTATAGCTGTTTTGATGGCAGCAGATAACCAAGGCTTGTTTTTTGTAGTTACTCTTTTTGTAATGAGAGGAACGGTTTCATCGTAAAGCTGAAGAATATTGTTATCAATGAATGAAAGCTGGTCATCTACCGAAGTCATGTAATAGATGCTTTCCCAATTTATTTGAATGCAGTTCTCATATAACAAGTTGTAATTTAGGTTATGGAAATCTCTATATGTATATTTGGTATTTTCCCGTAGTAATGAAAAATCATATGTCAGAAAAATTAAATCGTGTCTCGAAAAACATGGGGCGGATATTTGATCATAGAGAAGAACTTTCGACATATCGCAGACAAAGAAGTTATCAAGTAGTGAGCTGCTGGTGGCTGCGAAATGAGTGGGTGTAATCACATTGACCGGTGTGAGTCCAATAGTTCCCATTGCATCTTTAAAACGTGTCTCAATTAGTAGATTAGAATTGAAATCACCGGAAATTATTATGTTTTTATAAGGTAACGTTAAGGTCTCAAGCGAAGATAAAAAACTAGTGGTATCAATGTTTCGGTTGGGTCTATAGACACAACCAACAAGTAATTTATCCTCAGAGGAAAAGGAAATTTCCACTAAAACTAAAAACTAAAATTTACAAAACAAAAATTGAAAATTAACGTGTAAAAGACATAAATGTTGTGTTTAACTTATTAAAAACAAAATAAAAGAAAACTTCTTAAGGAAAAACTCATCTTGCATACAAATATGGTGAAAAAGAAGAATGAAATACCTAAGTATGTACAAATTTAAGATTCAAGCAAAAACCAACTAGCTAAAATTCATTACATTCAGTTTTAAACAATATATTTGGGAAAATTCTTTTAATTTCGTTTAAAAAAGTAATAGTCAAAAGTGCTTCAATTAAATTTCCAAATTTCAAAAGAAAAAAAAATTCATGCAAATGTGCCGTTACTTTTATCTGTATTTGATGCTTTAAAATTTGTTATGTACATATTCATAAATATATTTTTATACATAAAACAAAAAAGAGCAACAAGTAAAACTAAACAAAAAAAAAATTCGCTCACGTCGTGGTGAAAAATTTTAACAGTTTTTACGCAATTAACATACCTAAAGCTTTGTCATTTAAATCAAATCAGCGTAACTCATTAAGAGCAAAAGTTAAATATATATTCGTACATTTCATGTCATTTAAATCAAATCAAATTAACGTAACAAGAGCGAAAGTTTAATACATACATTCATATAATAAAATCTTATATTAATGCGCTGTTAAACAAAATATTATACAGCTTTTACGGAACATCGCGATCGGAAAATACATATGTATGTGCTGTTAAAGCGAAAAATTTGTACTTAAACTAGAACTAAGGTAATTTTTAATAATAAATTATATAAAATCATTTATATAAACACTATAAATTGTTAATAGAAAAAACAAAACGTTTCTGTTTTCTCAAATTAAAATTGAGTGGTTCAAATTAAATTAAATGGTTAAAAGAAAATAAAAGCTTTTAAAAAATAAAAATTAAAAGCTTTGCGAATAAAATTATACAGTGCATTTAAAGACTTTTCATACAGTTTTAACTTTTATTAAATGGTTTTACAATATAACCGAAGTTCTTTCATACAATTTAATAATTGACGTTATTGCATTCAATATTAAAACAAACAATAATTTTTCAACTGAATCAAATCAATAACCAATTAAAATACAAAATTATATTTATATATTATTATATTAGTTAGTGCATTACACTTTTTGAATTCATACACCACTCTTAATTTTATTGAAAATAAACAACAATTAAAGCTATCACAGCGCTGAAATATATCCAAACTAAAATTTTGTACACATTTCTCGGTTCTTTAAACTTATTGAATTCATACATCACTATTAATTTTATTGAAAAAAAAAACAACAACAATTAAAGCAATCACGACGCTGAAATCTGTCAAAATTCAAATTTTGTGCTATTTCTTCGGGTGCTGATAGATTTGTGCTCAGAATTCTATACTTTTCCCGATAAGATAAACATTTTCTCTAAATTGAAAGAAAATCTATAAAATCATGTCCAAAGTAAACGATAACATAGGGGATCACGTCCATTCTAGTGTTTAAGATAAATTTATATTTGGTTGCGAACATCTTCTTTCATTTTGTTCAAATTTTAACAAGGTTGAAAGAAATGAACAAACAGATTCAATGCTGCAGACAAAATTGGATGGTCTTGAATCTAGGTGGAAAAAACTAGAAAATTCATATTAAACACTTATGATGTCATCTGCCGCTATTATTAGCAAAGAGGCAAAAGAAAATGCCAAAGAACACTTTATTTCGTGTGCTGAGAGTTTTAACTCTTGCAAATCTTATATTCTCGATTTGCTTAAAATGACAAGCATAGCTCCTTCCCAAAATATCTCGTCCGAAATTAACTTACCACCTCAAACTTTTCCAACTCCACCTTGCGATACAGAAATTTTCGAGGGCAGTTACGAAAAATGGTCATCTTTTCGGGACATGTTTACGGCCGTATACATTAATGGAACGAGCTGCCCACCTGTAGTAAAACTGTTCCATCTCAGAAACAAAACGAGTTGTGAAGCAGCAGCGATCGTGAAACGCTATCCGCTCTATGATTCCAGTTTTGATCTAGCTTGGAATGCTCTCCAGGCATGCTTCGAAAACAAAAGAGTTTTAGTAGATCATCAACTTCAAATTCTTTTCAATATCCCTGTTGCCACTACAGAAGATAGTAAAACTCTACAAAAAATCCTCTCCACTGTAACTGATGTGCTTCAGACACTAAAACTCTTAACCTTGATACAGAAAGTTGCGATTTTTTAATTGTGTACCTAGTCTGCTCTAAACTTCCAAAAGCAACTCTTGCTCTTTGGGAACAATCTCTAAAATCACATCGTGAATTGCTCACATGGTCCCAACCAGAGGAATTCCTCATCGATAGATATGAGGCAGTTGAAATAATTACTAATATGATGATCACAAAAGATAATCTCACGCTACCTAATAAACCGAAGTGTAATATTCAATCCTACGCATCACAAGAAAAGCTCAATTCCACATGCAAAGTCTGTAGTGGCGATCACAGCTTAAGAGTTTGCCCGAAATTTAAAAAAATTTACTGTTAATCAGAGAAAAGGCTTTGTGACTGTTAACAAAATATGTAATAACTGTCTATCTCCAAACCACCTAAAATTAAAATGTCCTAGCAAGAATACCTGTTTCATATGCAAATCTAATCACCATACCTCATTGCACTTACCTAAGTCCCGTAATTCTCAAATTCTATCGAATGAATCGGCTCCAGTAAGCTTTGCACCTACTAAAGTAGGTCTAAACAGACAAAGTTCTATTGAAAAGAACTACAGAAATTCAGATCTTCCGACTACTTCCCAGAAGGCCCGAAACTCACAAGTTCAAGCTAATGTTTCACTTAATACTGAAGTAATGCTCCTCAGAATGGCTATAGTTCACATTGAGCATATGGGTGAACCTTTTACTGTTAGAGCACTAATTGACCCTGGCTCTCAGAGAACATTTTTGTCAGAAAGAATTAAAAATAGATTATAACTCCCGTCTCGAAAATCCCACGTTGATGCAATTGGTATTGGGGGTCAAATTCAAACAGCTAGCAAAGAATGTGATTTGGTTATATTCGCCAAAAAATCGAACATTAAATTTTCAATTAGTGCCATTATATTACCCAAAGTCACTAAACATATTCCCTCCTTTCGGTTTATAAATGTTGATAGTATAAAGAAAAATATTTGTGGTCTTGCATCTGCTTACAATACGATATTTGGCTGGGTTTTTAGCGGGCCCATCACTCGTTCCCCTGTTCACTCGTTTACAACCTCCACAATCTCCTCTGAAACATCTATTCTGAACGAACTTCTTAGAAAATTCTGGGAGCAAGAAGAATTTTCACAACCCAAACCCATGTCTATAGAGGATCAGTACTGCGAAGAATATTACACCAAAATTACAACACGCAGAGCAGATGGAAGATATATAGTACGATTGCCCTTTAAAAAAGACTTCCCTGAATCCTTATATCTTGGCCCATCTAGAATATTGGCTCTCGGACAATATTCACGCATGAAGCAGTCTCTATCCAAAAATCCGCAACTACAAACCCAGTACAATGGGGTCCTAAATGAATACCTTTCTCTTAAACATATGGAAAAAACGTCTTTTCGTGAAGTGTGTAGGAATAACAGATACTTTTCGTTTTACCTATACACCATGCAGTCATAAGACCTGAACACAAAACAACCAAAGTCAGAGTAGTGTTCAATGCATCTCGAAAAACAAAAAATGGGTTCTCTCTGAACGACGTCTTACATACTGGTCCAACTCTACAGCAGGATCTCATGATTTTAATTCTAAATTGGCGAAAATATCGTTTCATTTTTAGCGGCGATATACAAAAAATGTATCGCCAAATTGTGGTTCACCCGATTGACAGACCTTTCCAAAGAATTCTGTTTCAAAAAGATCACATTTCTCCCGTTTGTGACTACCAACTCCAAACCGTTACGTTTGGGGTGAATTGCGCTCCATTCTTGGCTATACGTACGCTTCTGAAGTTAGCCAAGGATTCCGGTGGGCACTCAATAGGTGAAGCTTTAAAAACACAAGCTGAATTAATGCTTACCCCTAACTCAGCGGGATTTCCCCTAAAGAAAATAACAGCAAATGATACTTAGTTAATCTCTATTATCCCTCCCGATTATAAATATGACTCAGACTTTCTTCGTTTCCACGAATCAAGCAATACCAAAACTTTAAAAATAAAATGGAACGCACTTACTGATTCCTTCACTTACTCTTTTAGTCCTATACCTTTGGGTACAAATGTAACAAAACGCTCCATACTCTCCGCCGTAGCTAAATTGTTTGACCCAGCAGGCTAGATAAATCCCATAATAATTAAAGCCAAAATGCTCATGCAGCAACTCTGGCTTGAAGGTCTGGACTGGGACCAAAGTGTCAGTCTAGAAACTCTTAACAATTGGAAAGACCTTATAACAGAGCTCCCACAGGTACAAAGTATCACAATCCCAAGGTGGATACAATATACTCCCTCTGATGTCATACAAATACATGGGTTTTCGGATGCTTCGAAGCGAGCATATTGTGCGGCAGTCTATATACGATGCCAAAGCAAACATATTGCGTACTCAAATTTGCTAGTAGCGAAAAGCAAAGTTGCGCCTCTAAAAACCATATCTGTACCTCGACTCGACTCAGCGGGGCCGTTCTGTTAGCGAATCTTGTGCATCACATACAAAATTCTCTTAGCCTCAACGATTCTCAGATTATATTATGGACTGATTCTACAATTGTGTTAAGTTGGTTGTGTAAACCTCCATCCACATGGGAAACCTATGTCGCCAATCGAATAGCTCAGATTAACCGATTACTTCCGGGTGCAAAATGGCGGTACGTCCCCACTAATGACAACCCAGCTGACCTTGGGTCACGAGGTTGCACCCCAAACGAGCTTGCCAATAACCCCTTATGGTGGCAGGGATCCTCGCGGTTAGTTCATCCAGAATCACAGTGGCCGGCCAGGACGGATACACAGAATGTGAAATTCTCATTTGCAACATCTGTAAACCAACCTACAAACGATGACATTTTAATAAGGTTTTCTTCATATAGCAGGGCGCTACGAGTTATATGCTATATGTTTCGTTTTACTAACAAGCATCTACCAAAACCTCAGCCACCTCATACTTCTATAAGTCTTACTCAAAATGAGGTTAAATTCGTTAAAAACAGACTCATTTATCTTGCTCAGAAATCTGCTTACGAATCAGAGCATACTCAGCTATCTAATTCCGAGCCAATTTCTAAAAAAAGCCCCTTGATAACTTTAAATCCATTCTTCGATTCTAATAAAATCTTACGCGTGAATGGTCGTTTTTCAGAATCATCACTTCCATATAATGAACGTTACCCAATTATCTTACCTGGCAACTCCCGACTCTGCCAGCTGTATTTGACACATTTGCATGAAACTTTGGCGCATGCAGAATGCAGTCAAATGTGTCGTATGGTTCAAACGGAATTTTACATATCTCGTTTAAAATCCCGGGTAAAAATGATCATTATACATTGCAAAGTTTGTCTTATATTCAGACAAAAACCTTGTGCTCCAATAATGGGACCTCTTCCCGCCGATAGGTGCAACCTGTCCACACCATTCCAAACCACTGGAATTGATTTCGCCGGTCCATTCGAACTGAAAGCGTCAGCGATGCTTTAGCACCAAGGCTGTACATCTAGAAGCATGCTCTAATCTCTCAGCATCAGCTTTTCGCGCGGCATTCGCTCGCTTTATTGGGAGGCGGGGGCTACCTCACAGAATTATTTCGTACAATGGCCGCAATTTTCTCGGTGCGAGCCGAGAACTAAGAAGAGAGTTCACGTCATTTATTAAGTCAGTTTGGGAAGATATTTTCCGAAAATACCTAACTCAGGGTTTTGAATGGAGTTTTATACCCCCACACGCTCCGCACATGGGCGGTTTACGGGAGGCCGATCGAACTTAATGGACGGTCTTCTACCCCCATCCGAAAGGCGATTAGGTCGGGTTATAGGAACACATAAGGGTTCCGACAACCAAGTAGAGTGGCAGAAGTAAGAACCGCCTCCGGGGTTATAACAAGACCGATAGTAAAACTTTGCTTTTTACCACTTCTGAACGAGGATCAACCCCAATAGCTCATTACTTGTAACTCTTTATACTCAAGCTAATATACTACCACTACTCATTTTACCAATTCTTTTTTAACATAGTTATTGCAAATAAATTATATCTTTATTTTTTTTCTCTTTCATGTTTTCTAATCAAAAAAAAAAAAATCTGCCTTAAAAAGAAGACAACATCTACGTAATCGGGATCCAGAAATCCACCAATGCATGGTATGCAAACGCTTTCACGCTTTAAGATTTTGCCAACGGTTCCTTAGAATGGATGTCAAGGAGAGAAATCGTGTTGTTCAAAAGTATGGTTATTGCGACAATTGTTTGGCCAGAAGCCATGACTTAAGAGCCTGTTCCTCTGAAGACACCTGTCGAAAATGTGATAGCTATCACCATATTACCCCCGAGCCGCGGTCGGCAACATGACTTGCGCGCAAGAATCAATAGACGGGTAAACAAACATGGTAATACCAATCGACAAAGAAAACATCGCAAAATTGGTCGCAACAACGATCAAAGTTCCACCGTAGCAGCAGCCGCAAATCAACATTCATCTGTTCCGGAAAATCAGCCATCTGCTCCAGTTCAAAATCCTTCTGTTCCTAATGCTAGAATCATTTCAGAAGCAAACCGCTCTCTTGCACAGGTGCTGTGTATTCAACCAAGTGCTAATGTTGCACAAGTGCAAGGGGGGCGGCATGTTTAAAAACCTAAAATTTATCTTTTTAAACAAAACAAATGTATAAATTACCATATATTTTATGTCAATAATGATTTTCAATTTATACTGTACAACACAATGTGTTATAACACTTAAAATATTAACATTTATATTACATATTATTAATGAATTGCTACTGTGAATTATATTTAAAACCCTATGTTAATCTATTACTATTTGAATTTTGAAAACTTGCTAAATCATGAAGTTTCTTGGTAACTAAAATGTATTTTAATACTTACTTACCTATAAACCAGCAATCGGTAAACACAATAAATTTTAATAATTTACTATTGGAATTCTAACCTTTTATTTCTAATTCCAAATCTCTAACTCCTTCACTAATTTCTCATTGGAGCAATTAATGCATCATCGCGTGAAAGGCGGCTAACTATTTCTAATTTAGGTGCATCTCTATACAGTCCACTTACTCTATTCATCAACATCACCTAAATCATCTAACCCCCAGTGAAGCTAGCTTTTCTCTACAACTATTATTTTTATTTTTATTATTATTATTATTATTATTATTATTATTATTATTATTATTATTTTTATTATCATTATTATTATTATTATTATTATTATTATTATTATTATTATTATTATTATTATTATTATTATTAGTATTATTATTATTAGTATTATTATTATTATTATTTTTATTATTATTATTATTATTATTATTATCATTATTGTTATTATTATTATTGTTATTATTGTTATTGTTATTGTTATTGTTATTGTTATTGTTATTATTATTATTATTATTATTATTATTATTATTATTATTATTATTATTATTATTATTTTTATTATTATTATTATTATTATTATTATTATTATTATTATTATTATTATTATTATTATTATTATTATTATTATTATTATTACTATTATTATTTTTATTATTATTATTATTATTATTATTATTATTATTATTATTATTATTATTATTATTATTATTATTATTATTATTATTATTGTTATTATTATTACTGTTGAAAATGAAAATACTATATCAAATCTGATATCATACTTTTATTTCTTTTATAGCAATGACTTAACTCTCATTGAGTATAATAGTTTTTATTCTTTATATACAAAAAATTACTTTTAGTGTGAAAATACGTCTGTGGCAAATGTGTAAAACCAGAAGATGCGGCAGAAGCTCTTTTATGGCAAGAAAACGATGAAAAGGCCAAGTCGGACTTAATATTATCAATTAGTCCATCTGAACTGCTAGGAATAAAAAATTGTGCAACATCAAAAGAAGTTTGGGACAAGCTACATTCTGTTTATCAATCACGTGGCCCTGCTCGTCAGACAATGTTGTTAAAGTCGCTTATATTAACTAAGATGAAATGCGGCGATGATATGAGGGATCATGTGCACAGATTTTTTGTAATAGTTGATAAACTTAAAGAAATGCAGTAAGTGTTAATATATGAACTATTAACCATACTTTTGTTATACAGCATTCCAAACGAATACGAGACTTTCCGAGTTGCGATCGAATCACAGGAAAAACTGCCAACAACTGAAGTCTTAAAAGTAAAGCTTCTTGAAGAATTTGAGGCACGCAAACGTAATAGTAACGAAAGCATTGAGGGTGCAATGTATTCCCAAAACAAGAAAACTTCTACTAAACACAACAACAATAAAAATGACAACAGTGAGAAAAGTAGGTTTAAATACGCCTGTCACACATGTGGGAAAATTGGTCACAAAGCACGAGATTGTAAATCTAAAAACTTTGTGAAGAAGAAACCAAGCTGCACAAATGAATTTTCTTGTAAAATAAGTGAGGTACTTAATAATGTACAAGACTATTACGGTAAGTGGTGTTTAGATTCCGGCGCTTCTTCGCATATGTGCTATGACGAAAGTAAATTCAGTGAAATTTTTAACACGAACACCAAAACATTAGCATTGGCAAATAACAAAACAACCGAAATTCGAGGTTTGGGCAGCGTGAAGTTAGAAAGTTCCAATTGCAAAATAAATTTAAATGAAGTGCTGTTCGTGCCAGATTTAAGAACAAATTTGTTATTTGTCTATAAAATCGCTCAGAATGGTTTGGAAGTAATTTTTAAAGAACATGAAGCCATAGTTCGAGATCCTAAAAATAACAAAAATTTATTTGTCGCAAAGCGTGATACAAATTTATATTATGTAAACGAAAGTTTTGAGACAGTACGTATTTCACAAATATTTCTCAACTTGTGAAATTTGTATTCAGGGGAAGCAATCCCAAACACCATTTAAGCCATCTACTAGAAGAAGTGAAGAAAAATTAGCTTTGGTTCATAGCGACGTTTGCGGACCAATGCGAGTAAAGTCATTCGGTGGTAACAGATATTTCGTCACATTTGTAGATGACAAAAGTCGATGGTGTGAAATATATTTTATGAAACACAAAAACGAAGTTATTGAAAAATTTACAGAATACAAAAATATGTCTGAAAGAAAGACTGGGATGAAAATAAAGTTCCTCCGTACTGATAATGGCACTGAATATATCAACAACCGTATGAAGGATTTATTGAAGAACCACGGAATACGACACGAATTAAGCGTTGAATATACACCACAGCAAAATGGTGTTTCAGAAAGGAAAAATAGAACTTTATTAGACATGGCAAGGTGTATGATGATCCAGTCCGGATTACCTCCAAGCTTTTGGGCTGAAGCAGTTTTTACGGCAAACTATATTAGAAACCGTTGCCCATCTCAAAGCTTAAGCGGTGAAATTCCCTTTAAAATTTGGAAAGGTAAAACTCCAATTGTCAGTCATTTTCAGAAATTCGGTTCTACAGCATACATGCTGGATAAAACACCAGGTAAGGGAAAATTCTAACCCAAGTCGATAAAATGTACTTTTATAGGATACTCCGAGACGTCCAAAGCCTACAGATTATGGGACAATGGAGCAAGAAAAATACGTCGTAGCCGTGATGCTATAATTTTGCCATCCTCAAATAAGAACCAATAGGAAGAATTTACCTCAAGTGATTTAGAATTGCATTTTAACCAAAATTTTAACGAAATGTCCCAACACAATACGCAGAATCAAGAGCAAAGCCAGGTGGATAATAGCGAAAATAAAAATGAAACCGAAAAAGACACTATAAAGGAAGATTTATTTAAGCAAGTTGGTCGAGGTCGCCCCAGGAAAATTCTAACAGGAAAAAGAGGCAGACCCAGAAAGGCTAAGCATTTGGTAACACATAACGATGACAACAGAGACAAGTCCGTTGAAACAAACAACGAAGAATACCATTCAGCAAATCTTTTTATACCTAGCGATCCGAAATCTAGTACCGATGCTCTTAACAGTTCTGAAGCCGAAGAATGGCGTAAAGCTATGGTAAAGGAATATGAAACCTTGATAAAAAACGAAATATGGGAAAAAGTTGATAGACAAATAGGAAGAAAAATTGTCGAATCCAAGTGGACATTACGAACAAAATACAAAAAAAATGGTACAATTGATTGTAGAAAAGCTAGACTCGTCGCGAAGGGATTCACTCAACATCCTGGTATCGACTACAATGAAACCTTTGCTCCAGTGGCTAAAATGAGTTCCATACGTTTTCTGATAGCAATCGCCGCTAAAATAGGATTAGAAGTTCACCAGCTCGATTTTGTGGGAGCATATTTAAACGGAGTGATAGAAAAAGAAATCTATATGGAAATGCCTAACAACCTGCACCAAGTCTTACACCCAGAGGAAGCTTCAAAATATAAAAATAAAGTGTGTCTTTTGAAAAAGGCAATTTACGGCCTGAAGCAATCTGGAAGATTATGGTACGAAAAACTAAACAAAAAACTTATGGAAATGAGTATGGTTGCGTCACAATGTGAACCGTGTATACATGTACAAAAATGGCCCCGATATTGCACTCATTGCAATTTACGTAGATGATCTAATTGTAGCATCGAATAACTAAAGTATAATGAGAAATATCAAAGAAGAATTGGCGAAATCGTTCGAGATGAAAGACTTAAGACCAATTACATTTTGTTTGGGAATTGAGTTTAATCAAGATTTGAAACGAAAAACAATTTCCATGTCACAAGCAAAATATATTCAGCAATGGATTTGGAATGGAAGAATGCAAACCTGTGAAAACACCAATCAACGTAAGTGAAAAACTTTGTAAACAAATGTGTCTCAAAGATGAAAATGAAAGAAATCAAGCAGAAAAGTATCCATACAAGAATTTGATCGGGTCTCTTATGTATCTCGCCGTTTCCACCAGACCTGATATAGCACATGTTGTAAGCATTTTAACACGACTATACCGACGAAATTCACACACAACTCAAAGCATTTTTTTGTTGTCTTCTCTACAACACGTCTTGTACATTTGTTGCAATTTTGTACTACACCGTCGGTATAGTCACGAAATGCCAATTTTATTTTTAATCATTCATACTTGTTTTTCTTACAACATTATAGATGCTGTTCCAGTATCATATCAACTGTTGATGAGTTAGGTATAAATGTTAATACGCTGCGCCTTGCGTGTTTAAAATTATTTTTTTAATTTAAGTCCCAGCCAGGGGTTGAACCAGTGATCTTCATAAATCAATTTTACTTTTTCGGCTTTGGTTCATTTTTAATTTAACTTTTATTAAGAAAAATTATTTTTCAAATGTACGCGGACGTTTTCCAAAGAAAACAAGAAAAATTAGACGCTGGCAGAATGTATGACTATACCGACGGTGTAGTACAAAATTGCAACAAATGTACAAGACGTGTTGTAGAGAAGACAACAAAAAAATGCTTTGAGTTGTGTGTGAATTTTGTCTAACCAAATTAATATTGA